>JNEU01000779.1:0-11482 GCA_000697475.1 Lichtheimia corymbifera B2541
GCAGATAGCCATTGTATAGAAGCTGCTTTCTTTACTTGCAACAACTTGGCTTTAATGCACACGGATCCTTATGGATGTCGTCATATCAGCCACCAACTACTACTACTGCACATACAAGCATTCTTCACCTGGTTGAGCTGCGATAGAAAGTGAACAAGCAAGTGATTGACCAGCTGCCGGATGGAAAAGGAAGGGATCACAGGATATCTTTGTATCAACGTATTGGACTTGCATTGGTTATGGATGGATGGATGGATGCAATCAAGCAGAGAGGTGGATCGCTTTGTACGTTGTCAGCAGGAAGGATGGATCATGTTACGTGGATGCGGCTGAGGGTGATGATGGATTGGATGGCGTGGATGAGACGGCTTGTACCTTTGACGACAGCCATGTTTGCCGCCATGGATGATATTGGATGTTGGAGTCAAGGCACGCACAGCAGCTACTTTGCGATCCTGGATGGATGATTACGACGGTAGCAACCAACGATTCAATGACGCAACGATAATGATACCCATCGATTCTATGTGATCCACTTGGCCAGTTTCTGAATTGAAAGGTAGGATAGAAATTTGGATAATCTACATCATTGTATTTAGACGCTCTTGTTGTATTTATCACATCACATTCATTAAAGCTTTCTTGTTGACACTGATATATGATACATAGCCGATAGGATTGTACACAGGTTTATATAGACCCTTCAAATATAATAAACCTCTAGTAATGGTACCCAACAATAATGAGTGTTACAAAAGTGTTATCCATTGTAAGTTTAAGTGATTATGTTTAAGAAAGAGTGGGCTACGATACAATATGACATGGGTACATACATATGCTTATGTATGATGACTTCTAGCATGCGCTATTTTGTATGTATGATCTTATGCAGGAACAATCTTTGGAGACAAGCAATGCCATCGCCCCTGTCATTCTCATACATACTGTATACTCTCGGATGCATCAATTATTTTGGCTTGTCAACCATACCATGGTTTCATACCGTCTATCAAACGCGAGCCTTACTATAGGGGCAGGAACAATTATGCAATCTCCGCCAATAAGATTGATCTCAAAGCCCAGTCCTCTTGTCGGGGATCCTTTATTGACTGCTCGTAATTCGCAATCTGCACACAAGCAAACGTCCATTGTCAATATCAATGATAAAGCAATACAAATGGGGATGTGACATGCTAAGGGGACTCTACATACCGATAGCGACAAAGAGCAATAAGGGGTTTGATATAGAGGCCTTATAAACAACAGCGACAGGGGAAATATAAGATAAACTACATTGATACAACTTGATGTCTTAGCATTATCGGCCCTTAGCATAGAAACAACAAACAGCCTTAACGTACGAAGGTCTGCAATGAGGCGAGTATCCGTGCCAAGTCCGTGGCAAACGACAAGAAAGCAGAAGGAAGGAAAAGAAGAGTCTGTAGTTTATTCATTCGATTGTGTGTGATTTATACTAGGTTTCATGCATGCCACTGACATCACAATACATGCATACTATTATATCAATAAGCGTCACAGCAACTTCATCACAATAAGGGCCTTGACAATGATGGAAGTCCCTTGACATCTTTGTCACACAATGGAAGAAATAAGGTATAGGTACACATGCCATTGGTTGAGCAAGCGATGGATCAGCACATATAAAGGGGGGTGAGTTGAATCAGGATAACAATAGGTGAATACAAGCAATATGATATGGATATGAGAAAACGAAAAAGGATGAAAACATGGTGAGAATAACAAATCATCAAAGAGAATAATGTCCAGGTCGAGGTCGATATGCCTTGAGTCGGCTAGCATGATATAAACCGGGCAGCAACAAATGTCGATCGCGCAACATATATGTATCATTGCCCATATGCTTGTCAATAGAGTAAGGGCCTATCCACGGTGGCTCCAATTTTGTCCCTCCAACATTCCCAGTGTCATGCAACAGGATCAGATCACCTTCGAGGTATGTAACCTTCTTTCCGGCTCGGTACCTCTTCTTCATATCTTCGCCATTCTTCTCAATATTGTCATGGGCCTGGTATAAGTGATATTGCATCAATCTGTGTATCTCTGACAATCGTAGTGATAATGAGACTTCGTCAAGATCATCAGGTGCATCACCAAATTCTTCTTGCCAATCATCCTTGAGTGAAGAAGGGAACTTCGCTTCTCTGCCATACGTCAAATAGAACGGTGCGTATCCATGCTTCCGTGAGATAGAGGTCCTTGATACAAAACATGCCGCGCCTAACCATGCTTCCCATGATCCAGGATGTTGACTTGCCAATCTCTTCATGATGCTTCTTATTATCCCAATTGCACGCTCAACATGCCCTTGTCTCCCAGGTCGATAACCAGCTCCCGTCTTAATGCGTAGACCATAGGCTCTTTCTAGCTCCTTGTTTAACTTTGAGCGGTAAAATGCGAACCATTGTCTGAAATGACCATCTTTGGCACACCATGTCGATTTGTCCGTAGCCTAGGTTCCTTCCTTAAGGGCCTTGTCTTGATTTTGGAATGTGTCCCTCCCTTGTCAACATCAGAGGGGATTAACAAGGCACCTACGGCCCACGGTCCTTCACATTTCTCAATGAAGCCGAGATCCCTAACCGGACGAGCACCTTCCTTAAGCCTTATCATGGATGGATCTGCCTTGAGTTGACCAACATCTGCCCGTTTGCTTGCAAATCGAGCATCATGTCTCTCCAAGATATCCATGAGCCATTCTTGTTGCCTTTCCATGAGATTGGTATTGATGTCCATTTTCTCAACCATGAGGACTTGGTTTACTTCTATGGTCATGTGTGCATCTAACGGGGCCACCTTGTCTGAAGTTGGCAATGGCTGTTCTGGATATTCAACCAGCATTCGTAGCTCTTCCATGATGTCATCTACATCCTGTGCACATGTGGGATGCTTTGACATGTTTCGAGCAGCACCAATGACGTCCCCAGAATGTATCCCAATCCTTGCAGGTAGGGATCCCCACAGTACCAACGGTACCGGTACCTCAGTGGTCCCGGCACCGTACTGAAAAATGTTGGTACCGACTCAGTACTTTTGAATATCATAATGCCAATAAAAATGACGATTGAATCAGATTTCATAGCCAGCTATAACAATGTTCTTTTCATTAAGTCTTTATTGTTGCAGTTGTCATGATGTGCTATGCCATGGGTGGATATAAGGTATGAAAAATGCAGTTGTGTTACTTTGGTACTGCTGTTTGCCAGTCCGCTTTAATGTGTTAAATATGTAAGCAGTAACAGCGTAGGCGTGTATGGCATCTACATGCATGTCGAAACCCGGGTTATAGATATTCAGGTGTATGTGTATAGATCAATGAGGGTAGAAACATGAAAACCAATCATGGGTAATAGTGGTAAAAGGGCGAATCCAAAAAATAAAGGTGGTATGATTTTGTTTTATTGCATGTGCAATATAGTTAAAGGCGTACATGGTCGCTAATGGGGATATCCTCGGCCTTTTATTTTATTCGCAAGTCTATGATAACTAAAACCTAAGAGTAATTGGAATATCTAATATAGCTGCAGGTTGTTGATAGCAACTGTTGAGTGTTGGGTATTGGTATAATATATCATAGACACATCCTGTAGAATTACAAGTCCCATATCAATCGTACATTGATAAGGATAGCAAGCTACTAAATGGGATATATGAAGATGGTCTTACTTATGGTCAATAGGGATTCAGTGATAAAAGATTTGGGTTGTCAGGTTGTCACCAGCACCTGTATTTATATACATACATCAAAACTATGCTATCGCAATATCTAAGACATCGGGTCGTGTATAATCTCAGTGAAACCAGCATATCTTATAGGTTTGGATGCTATACACCCGGTACCGCGGGTTGCCTCGGTACCATACATAGTATCAACCTTCGGTTCTTTGTCGGTTCTTTGATGGTACCGGTACCGGGATAACCGACAGGTACCGAGTACCGAGCCGGTACTCGGTCCTTTTTGGGGATCCCTACGATACAACTCGGTCAATTCTGTCAATCTTGCTGATATCAAAGCATCGTCCCATTCATCACAATCTTGAAAAGAATCAGGCATCCATACTTTTTCCATAGCAGGTGGCAATCGCGGTTCTCTTCCGTAGGTCAAGAAGAAGGGAAAGTATCCATGTCGTTGAGTAGTTGTCGTTCTTGTTACAAAACAAGCGGCATCCAACCTTGGCTTCTTCTTCAAGGGCCTTGTCTTGATTTTCTAATGCCCCTCTTTTTTCAGCATCAGATGGGATTAACAATGCACCCGCAGCCCACGGTCCTTCGCATTTCTCAATGAATCCAAGGTCCTCCAATTGGGATAAATATTCTTTCAACCGTTCATTGGCATCGCGTGGTAATGTATAAGGAGCCACTTTAACAGGACGAGCACCTTCCTTGAGTCGTATGCGATATGGTTCTGCCTTCAATTCACCCACTTCGGTCAACTTGGTGGCAAATTGTTTTCACGCTTGTTGACAATAGACATGATCCGCTCTTGTTGTGATTGCGTCAATTCTGGATATACATCAACTTCTTCCACCGTGAACACATTGTTCACCATAGTATCCTCATTCATCGCTAAAAGATTCATCTTGTCAGGATGTCAGCTGTAGGCGACAGCATGTCGGGATATGTAACGAGTCTTTCCAATTGATTTATCACTTCGGAGACATCGTTGATACAAGTAGGAGGCGTACTCATATTCCTTGTGGCTGCTATGATATCACCTGATCCTGATCGAATACCAATACGACTTGATCCTCTGTTGCCTATGCACATGGTGGTATTGCCATCCATACGAATCCTTGAGGGCCATAAAATAATCTCGTGCTTGCCCATTGGCTTGGATTCCAATACCGTGTACTCGCCAATTCCGCCTTTAGGTTCGTTGAGGGATAATTGAGCGATCATAATCTCACCAGGATCCAATACAACGTCTGAATCAATCACCACGTCTGCTTGCTTTGCTATATCCTTCATATAACCCACAAAATGAGCTTGTACAGTCGTAGAAGTATGATCCTCATTGGTTGTTCCCTCCTTTGACGTTGATACACCAGCCACGTGTGTTTCAATATCCACCATCGTCGATCCATCTCCCATCATGTCGAATGTAATGACGCCTTTCGATGGATTAACCGCAACCTTGGCATTGTATAGGAAGTCGTATCCCAAAAGCAACGGAGTAAATGGATTGTCAACCACAATAAAACGATGATTGATTGTGATGTCAGGATGGAAAGTCAAATCCACTTTGATGCACCCCACTGGCACTTCCTCTGTACCTCCATCAAAGCCTATACGACTAGTCGTTGGCTCAATCAGGTCATCCAAGTGCATATCTTTCACCATAGAGTAAGGCAATATCGAGCAATAAGCACCTCCATCGACTAATCCTTCAACCGTATGATCACCAATGAGCATATAAACTGCTTGCAACCCACGAATGTTGCTATTGTTCGACTATGTATGCCCTTGTGGATCACGAGTAAGATGAACTTGTTCTTTCTTCTCCTGCTTCTTTCGTGTTCTTGAAAAGGGCCCTTCTCTTGCTGGTGGCCATGGATGGATAGAGCTGACCTTCTTGCATTGGCCAAAATGCTGGCATATTGGACAAGATAGCACGTATCGCCTGACGTCTTTATAATACCATGGTCAATAATAATGTCTTCCAATCTTTTCAGCAGTATTGGCTACTCCAGCATGGCCAGCAAGTACATGGTCATGATATTCTTGTAAGATAAGCAGAACTTCACCTCTCATCAGAACACGCCTTGCACCCGATTGGCTAGTGGCCTTCTTGCATAAGATCCAATCAGTTGCGAAAAAAAGAAAAATCCTCGACTAAGCTTTCTAATCTTGTCCCGATCTTGCGGTCCAAAGTGTGGTGGGTACTTCACGCTTGACAAATATAGGACCAATGCATGATAGACCTCGTAATCCAGACCTCCCTGTGATGTATGTGTATGTGTATGTAGCGTAACAAGAAAGTCTTTGAGAAAGCATAGATATTCAGAAAGAAAATCAACCTATCAACTAATCTCTGATCTATGTATTTATACTACGGCTATAGAAAAAGTTTTAATCCAATGGCAGGCTGTTAACATGGGTTGGAGTTGACTGAGACGTGAATAGGAAGAGATGCTGGCTTACAAGTGGATATGTCTCACTTGGATCTATTGTCTGAGATGTGATAATGACCATTATCAAAACTCAAGCACCGATGTCAAAGAAGAACTTGTGGGATTCTAAGAGAAAATCAAGCAATTCGCAATCTACAATTTTATATCAGTACCGCTCGCTTCCATTTGGAGTGAGTGCAGCACCAAAGGTATTTACAAAGATGATGCGTTATGCCTTGGAACCAATGAGAGCAAAGGTCATTCGATTCGTGTACTACCTGGACGATGATTGTGTCCTAGCATTTCACCATCCACTGCCTCCAAAAAGGTTTGATGTAATCTAGGAGCATAAAACAACAGCTCGTGTAATGGAACAGGAATCCCCACATCACGCAATGCAGCCACGATGTCATATTCATCCAAACTTCCATCACTGTTGACCATCATAGGGAACTTCGTTGACGCTTGTGCCAGTATTGATGGTTTCGTACGCCTTTCGGCCATAGCCTGTTTATCAGCCTCCGTCAGTTCAGCCTTCTTTTGTCATGCTTTCACTGACGAAGTGTGATGTTTGCAATGGAAGATCAATGAATAGGCTCAGAAAATACTGTGAGAATCTGATGTCGATTGTTTATTGTAGATGATGGGCATTATATAGATTCAAGATGTACATGGGTATTGATTATGCATGGATGTATGACCGTTGTATTAACATGGACTAATTTTACTTTCATTATGCAGCCCCTTACGCATGATTACCTCACTTATATGTCATGGACACCACATTACCCCCTTCCAGGCTGTTGCCGTGAGAGAGATATTAACGACGAAGTCGTTTAGGGGATCGAGTATGATTCGATGTGGTGGCAGATCGTTTTCGAGAAGTAGAAGGTGTGGTGGTATTTTCATGCTGGGTATTTGTTTGTGCCTGAGATGGTTCAGGTACCCCTAATCGTTCCCAATAGGTACTGATAATGTTAGGGCTGGAAAAGTGATGATAAGGTTCCCAGGTATCCTCATCAGGAGGGTATCCCTTCCATCGCACTTTATATAAGTAAGTGCCATCCTTTTGTTGGTTATGTGTGACAATGTAATCCACTTCATATACCTGATCCGCTGGTAAAACGTCATCATGCGAGATCAGCTTTAGTTGTGAGGGTGGTATATCGATTGGCAAGAGCTGATTTTGCTCATCTTTTAATACGTATGAACCGCCTTTGGTTTTGCGTACTACTGTATATGGTCCATCGTATTCTGGGTATAACTTGCCCTTCTTTTGAAGCACACGTTTCATCACGTGGCTATCAATGGGAAACTCGATGAGCTGATGTTTTTTATCAAACTTGCCCTTTTGTTTATGTGTTACAGCATCGATCCTTTCTTTGATGGCAGGGAAGATTATGTTGGTCATATCATCAATTCGTTGCAGCAAGTCATGACGTTGCATTGGTGATAATTCTTCATCATTACGATAGTCTTTGAAATCATTTAATTTACGAGCAAACATCAAAGAAAATGGTGCGGTATTCAATCGAGTGCTGACTTTAGCATTTAATGCCAATTGTACAGAGGGTACATAAATGTCCCAATCTTTGTGTATGCCTTGCACTCGTTTCCTAATTGCCCGCATTGATGATTGTACCCATCTCTCAGCTACACCATTCGCTCTAGGATGATACGGTGTAACTAAGCGGTGGTCAAAGCCTGCTGCTCGTTTAAATTGCCTCATCAATTCATTCACAAATTCTGTTCCATTATCGGATTGTAATATACGTGGTAATCCAAAATCGCAAAATATTTGCACCAAGTTCATAACAATGGTGTGTGATTGTTTATCAGGGATAGGGCGTAATATACAATATCGTGTACACACATCCACGAGTACCAACAAATAATTGTTGCCTCTGCTGGTTGTTGTCAAGGGACCTGCTAGGTCTAACGCCCAGTGATCGCCAGGAATGTATGCCCTTATGGGTCTTAGTGGATTGTAGCCATTTTTGGCTATGTTAAACTTTTGACATTCTTTACATGAGCTTATAAGCTCAATAGCTTGATCTTTCATTAATGGCCAATGGATACCATTGTTATGTATGGCTCTTACAATGGCATCAGCGCCAAAGTGGCCAAATAGATGAGCATTCTCTAAGATGCGTTTTCTTTCAGATACTGGTGGTTGCATCATATCTAGCAAATCCACTGCTCTCATTATAAGTGGGCTATTTACTGCCTTATCCACATTGTTGTTATTCTTTATACCATTACCCCCTTCCAGCGTTTGACCTGTAGAAGAGAACAAACGCGACAAGTGGTCAGGGAGAATGTTGGATATACCTGGTAGATATACCACGGTAAATTGGTAATCTAACAGGGTATCCAGCCATTTAACCATCATAGGATTGGGATCCTTCTGGGTGTGTAAATAAACAAGAGCTTTATGGTCGGTATAGAGTGTAAAGGGTTGTCCCCATAAGAATTTGTGAAACTTTTTAAAGGCGAAAATGATTGCCAAGAGTTCACGCTTTGTAACAGAATAATTGCGTTCTGATTTGCTTAATGCGCGAGCCATGAAGCCCACGATCTTGTTACGACCATTATATTTTTGGTACAAAACTGCACCGATTCCATCATTGGAAGCATCTGTAGCCAAGTGGAAAGGGCGACTTAAATCAACATGTCGCAGCATAGGAGCATGCGAGACTGCATATTTGATATTATAAAACGCGGCATCATGGTGAGATGTCCAAGTGTCACGTAAGTCACCTGCGTGCCTTAGTCTGTCTAAGGGTGCTGTCAGGCGGGCCACATTTGGTATGTGGTCCCGGAAATAATTGACGATACCCAAAAAACGTTGGATATCTTTGCCCGTACAAGGCTTCGGCCAATCCAAAACATTGGTGACCTTTCTGGAGTCAAGCTGTATGCCTTCCGCTGAAACACGGAAGCCAAGAAGATATACAATGCGTTGCGCAAAGTGGCATTTATTGGGGTTAAGTAAAAGATTAGCATGTGTTAGCCGTTGCACGACGGTACGCACATGAAGAGCATGTTGCTCAAGATTAGGAGAATAGACCACGATGTCATCCACAAAAGTGGTGACAAAGGGCAGATCATCAAACAAAATTTGCATAACACGTTGGAATTTAGCTGATATGGGCTTAAGCCCAAAAGGACAGCCCACAAACATGTATTGTCTGCCGTTTACTGATGTAAACGTAGTTTTATGTTGATCTTTGTCATGTATTTTGAAGCGATGAAAAGCGCTTTTTAGATCCAAGGTGCTAAAGACCTTGGCTCCAGTTAATTGCTCAAAGATTGTACGAATAAGAGGGAGAGGATGACGGTCATCTGGTAGATGTTGATTTATGTGCCTCGGATCGAGGCAAAGTCGAACACCAACCTTTTTGCCAGTCATATCCTTCTTGGGTGCGAAAGTCAAAGGACTGTTCCACCGATTATCAATATTGGCAGGAACCTCTTTTATGATACCTTCTTTTAACCATTCATTGACGGTTTTGTTGACAATTTCCCTTCGTGCGATGGGGAAAGTATACTGACGCCTGTAACATGCCACACCTTGCGGGGTGTTCAATTCAATGATGGATTGAGGAATGTTACAAAAAGTACCATTAGGAATTTTAGCATTGGCGTCCAAAGACGGTCTAATGGCGCACATAAATTCATGCATTGCTTTTGTACTACCAGCTGGTGCTGCATCAGGCTTGTATGGTGCATCATCAATTTCCACTTCTTCCTGTTTCACAGGTGTGGTCCATGATGTAGCCAAGCCTACATATCCAATTCCAAGTGTGGACATAAAATCCATTCCGATTGCCATTGAATGGCCTCTTGTCAATTTCATGACTTCAAAGGCTCTATAATATGTTTTTCCATTGTAGAAGACTTTGACAGTTTCTGTGCGACCAATACGTGGTACCGCATGATTATTTGAACCAAGAGTGATAGTGCCCTTTACCATGTTATATTTTATATGTGCTTTATTGACAAAATCCAAATCTAGAGCTGAAAATGTGGCACCTGTGTCCACCAAAGCTTTGATCATATGATTCTGTATAGTGATGGGTGTTAATACCTCATCTTGATATTTGGATCTTTGCAACTTACATGGCAAGGTAGTATCTACTACTTCGTCACCATCATTCAAGCGTGCAGCTCTCTGCACCATGTCTTTTTGATTCTTGTTGCCCCGCTGTTCAAAATATTCTTGACAACGATGGCCTGGTTGCCATTGCTTACTGCAATAGCGGCAACGCTTGTTTTGCTTGGTCTTGTCATCCGAGTTCGATTTGAAACGCTTTTGTTGTTGTTGACGATTGTTGTGCGATTGTTCGCCTTCCCTTTTCTCACCAACTTCGGCCATTTTCATGGCTGATACCAACTTGCATACCTCTTCCAAGTCCTCAGGCATCTCGGCACCGAAATGGTTGACGATCGCCAATAATGCTTGTTCAGCATACTTGGGTTGCAAGGATGAGAGGAAAATAATGTTGAGCAACAACCCATGAGGCATTTCGGCCTCCAAGCTCCATTGTTGAAACTTCACGACATAAGAATTGAGTGGCTCATTAGCTCCTTGCTGCATACGCACAACGCGTCTCATGCTGCGATAGCGTTGCACTTGAGTATCATACTTCGTGATGATTTGGTTTGACACCTGCTTCCATGTAACAATACTTCTGTCTGATGCCATAAGGTCCTTTAGCCAAAGATACTGAGGGTCGTTCAAAGCTCGAGATAGCAAACGTTCCCAATGTTTTTCAATAGGTAGACCATGGGCCTCCAATTCCCGTTCAAATGCACGTACAAAGGCGGCAGCTGAGTTGTGAACAACCTTCTGTGGGTGCCACTTGTAGCCACCAGCGATTTGCAAAACGGGCAAGTCCTTTGGGACCACATGCAACTCCGTTCTTTCACGGGCTTGATGTCTTTGCCTTTCTTGCTCAGACTCTTCCAACGATAGGAACTCAAGGCGTTGCGGATGCTGCTTACGCCATATTTTTCTGGAATCTTCCAAGCCATCTTGGGCCTTGATAAGCTCCTCTCTTTTGCGTTGCTTTTCAGCAGGTTCAACATCATCGCACAAGGCTACGTCATTATAAACGTGCTCAAGTTTTTCGACATCGGCCTGCATTTTGGCAAAGGCTTCAAGAGCCTTGCGCATACGAGGATCTTGAGGTTTTTGCTTTTGAATTTGGGTACCAGAAGGATTTTCCTGTGGTACATTGTCCATATCCATAGGAGTAGGAGAGTTGACTTTGTTTGACGACATAATGAAAATTCACAGTAAAAAATGTGATGTTTGCAATGGAAGATCA